>CM046043.1:10560831-10593331 GCA_025215565.1 Flaveria ramosissima | reverse complement strand
CATCATCATCATCACATCATCATCATCATCATCATCATCATCATCATCATCATCATCATCATCATCATCATCATCATCATCATCATCATCATCATCATCATCATCATCATCATCATCATCATCATCATCATCATCATCATCATCATCATCATCATCATCATCATCATCATCATCATCATCATCATCATCATCATCATCATCACATCATCATCATCATCATCATCATCATCATCATCATCATCATCATCATCATCATCATCATCATCATCATCATCATCATCATCATCATCATCACATCATCATCATCATCATCATCATCATCATCATCATCATCATCATCATCATCAATCATCATCATCATCATCATCATCATCATCATCATCATCATCATCATCATCATCAATCATCATCATCATCATCATCATCATCATCATCATCATCATCATCATCATCATCATCATCATCATCATCATCATCATCATCATCATCATCATCATCATCATCATCATCATCATCATCATCATCATCATCATCATCATCATCATCCATCATCATCATCATCATCATCATCATCATCATCATCATCATCATCATCATCATCATCATCATCATCATCATCATCATCATCATCATCATCATCATCATCATCATCATCATCATCATCATCATCATCATCATCATCATCATCATCATCATCATCATCATCATCATCATCATCATCATCATCATCATCATCATCATCATCATCATCATCATCATCATCATCATCATCATCATCATCATCATCATCATCATCATCATCATCATCATCATCATCATCATCATCATCATCATCATCATCATCATCATCATCATCATCATCATCATCATCATCATCATCATCATCATCATCATCATCATCATCATCATCATCATCATCATCATCATCATCATCATCATCATCATCATCATCATCATCATCATCATCATCATCATCATCATCATCATCATCATCATCATCATCATCATCATCATCATCATCATCATCATCATCATCATCATCATCATCATCATCATCATCATCATCATCATCATCATCATCATCATCATCATCATCATCATCATCATCATCATCATCATCATCATCATCATCATCATCATCATCATCATCATCATCATCATCATCATCATCATCATCATCATCATCATCATCATCATCATCATCATCATCATCATCATCATCATCATCATCATCATCATCATCATCATCATCATCATCATCATCATCATCATCATCATCATCATCATCATCATCATCATCATCATCATCATCATCATCATCATCATCATCATCATCATCATCATCATCATCATCATCATCATCATCATCATCATCATCATCATCATCATCATCATCATCATCATCATCATCATCATCATCATCATCATCATCATCATCATCATCATCATCATCATCATCATCATCATCATCCATCATCATCATCATCATCATCATCATCATCATCATCATCATCATCATCATCATCATCATCATCATCATCATCATCATCATCATCATCATCATCATCATCATCATCATCATCATCATCATCATCATCATCATCATCATCATCATCATCATCATCACATCATCATCATCATCATCATCAAATCATCATCATCATCATCATCATCATCATCATCATCATCATCATCATCATCATCATCATCATCATCATCATCATCATCATCATCATCATCATCATCATCATCATCATCATCATCATCATCATCATCATCATCATCATCATCATCATCATCATCATCATCATCATCATCATCATCATCATCATCATCATCATCATCATCATCATCATCATCATCATCATCATCATCATCATCATCATCATCATCATCATCATCCATCATCATCATCATCATCATCATCATCATCATCATCATCATCATCATCATCATCATCATCATCATCATCATCATCATCATCATCATCAATCATCATCATCATCATCATCATCATCATCATCATCATCATCATCATCATCATCATCATCATCATCATCATCATCATCACATCATCATCATCATCATCATCATCATCATCATCATCATCATCATCATCAAATCATCATCATCATCATCATCATCCATCATCATCATCATCATCATCATCATCATCATCATCATCATCATCATCATCATCATCATCATCATCCATCATCATCATCATCATCATCATCATCATCATCATCATCATCATCATCATCATCATCATCATCATCATCATCATCATCATCACCATCATCATCATCATCACCATCATCATCATCATCATCAAATCATCATCATCATCATCATCATCATCATCATCATCATCATCATCATCATCATCATCATCATCATCATCATCATCATCATCATCATCATCATCATCATCATCATCATCATCATCATCATCATCATCATCATCATCATCATCATCATCATCATCATCATCATCATCATCATCATCATCATCATCATCATCATCATCATCATCATCATCATCATCATCATCATCATCATCATCATCATCATCATCATCATCATCATCATCATCACATCATCATCATCATCATCATCATCATCATCATCATCATCATCATCATCATCATCATCATCATCATCATCATCATCATCATCATCATCATCATCATCATCATCATCATCATCATCATCATCATCATCATCATCATCATCATCATCATCATCATCATCATCATCATCATCATCATCATCATCATCATCATCATCATCATCATCATCATCATCATCATCATCATCATCATCATCATCATCATCATCATCATCATCATCATCATCATCATCATCATCATCATCATCATCATCATCATCATCAATCATCATCATCACATCATCATCATCATCATCATCATCATCATCATCATCATCATCATCATCATCATCATCATCATCATCATCATCATCATCATCATCATCATCATCATCATCCATCATCATCATCATCATCATCATCATCATCATCATCATCATCATCATCATCATCATCATCATCATCATCATCATCATCATCATCATCATCATCATCATCATCATCATCATCATCATCATCATCATCATCATCATCATCATCATCATCATCATCATCATCATCATCATCATCATCATCATCATCATCATCATCATCATCATCATCATCATCATCATCATCATCATCATCATCATCATCATCATCATCATCATCATCATCATCATCATCATCATCATCATCATCATCATCATCATCATCATCATCATCATCATCATCATCATCATCATCATCATCATCATCATCAATCATCATCATCATCATCATCATCATCATCATCATCATCATCATCATCATCATCATCATCATCATCATCATCATCATCATCATCATCATCATCATCATCATCATCATCATCATCATCATCATCATCATCATCATCATCATCATCATCATCATCATCATCATCATCATCATCATCATCATCATCATCATCATCATCATCATCATCATCATCACTTTACCACTTTACTACATTATCATTTTAATTATTTACCATTTTACACTTGGTCCCTTTTAATTTTTAATCTCAAAAAGTAAAATGTCAACACCATAAATCTAAAATTCTTAAACACACTAATGCAACCACTCACCAGTTGTAAGGCTCAGTTTCCGGAACGCTTACAGTTGGTCATTCATAGTGTAAAACATTTAAACAATAACATTTTGCAGCGGAATTTAAATTTTTCATATATAATTGTGGATGCATGACAAAACATTGTTCTTATAGTTGTATCATAGAAACTTGACAATTTTAACCATCATTAGAAAATACAGAATGCCAGACTCGTATCATTCCAGTAACTATCTCATCCATGCCTACACTCCTCAGTTGCATCATTACCAGCCAACTATTATGCACACAAAGTCAGCTACGCTGAGTGAGTTCTAGTTTTATAATAGAATACTTATTCATACATGTCAAAACCTTTACATTTAGTGAGTGATCATTCATCATTATATACATATCATCACATTCATGTTTTATCATTCGTTTTGTTATCTTTCACTTCATCATAAATGAGATTGTACAAAGCAAGAGCTCCCTATTGATCAACAACGAATGTCGATCCCTGTCGGTACACATCATCATGGTAGCTAACCCCCAACAGTTGATCCACACTGCAAGGCACATAGCCCACTCATGAATATGGATCCATCATCATACATCACGCTCACATAAGTGAAGTCTATCATAGTGTTTGCAAGACTTTTCATCATCAAACGGGCCCGGGGTAACATTCGTTATGTTCCACTTCTTATTAATATTATCTTTCCCTTCTCTTTGCATAATACTTTACTTATTACTCATATAGCATTCAAGTAAAGCTTTCATAAAAATCTTTTTCATCGTGAGAGAAAGTAGTTTAAGTGTAACGGCCGGAAATTTTAAAAGAGGCAAAATGAAGAATAAAAGTGAAGAAAAAGGAAGAAACGCAATTAAAGCCAAGTAGAGGGGTTAATATTGTACAAGGGCCAAAGTTTATTATTATTATGTTCAAAAAGGTAACATGGCCGCCCATAACCTAGTACATCAACCTTCTTGTCGGATTCTAGAGAGAGAAAGAGTAGAGAACTCTCGGATTTTCAAGGAACAAGAAGAAGAGATCGAATTTGAGGTGAGATTTTCGTGTTTTAAGTTGTTTCTTGGCTGATTATAGCCTTGGGTTGTGCTTATATGTGTGTTTATGTGTTCGGGTTGTGCGTTTTAGTGGGTTTTAGGTGTTTGAACTCATAGCATCCAGGTTTGAAGAAGTCTTGCCTGAATATTGCAAGAGGTGAGTTCTAAAACCCCTTTTATTACATGTTTTAGTGATTTTAGGGCTGGAAATGCATGTATGTATGTTTTTATAAAATGGGTATGATACCCGTATGTTTAATGTGTGTGAATGTGGGTGGGGTGTGATTTGGGTGTATATGATACTATGATTATGTTATGTATGTGTTTCTGATGCTTAGAATGTAAGAACTAAGCTTAGTTCAAGTTTGAATGATGATATGGGGACTGATATGATGATTGGTAGTTAAGTTAGTTGCTCATGCGCCTAAGTCCCCTTGCGCCCAAAGTTCATGCACCCAAATAGTTCCCATGAGCCTAGGTTTAGGCCAAAATTTACTAAGTATCCCCATGCGCCCAACCTGCACATGCGCCTAAGTCAGTCCATGCGCTTGCATAGTGTCCATGCGCCTAGAATGTTGCTGGAATGACTAAGTGTTAGGACATGCGCCCAAATAGTGCCCATGCACCCAAAGGTTCCCCATGCGCCTACGTGTTCTCATGCGCCTGAAAGGCCATGCGCCTGCATAGTGCCCATGCGCCTAAGACTTAGAATATTTTTCTGAATTTTTAGGAAGGAAAGAAGTTTTAGGCTATGACTTGGATGTTCTCGGGGATGATGTATGATGATTATATGATGATGTGTGATGCTGTTATGTATGGTTATGCTATGTTCCTTTATGTTCATATTATGTGCTATTCGGTGGCTTTACGTGGTATGATTATGAAACGAAAGTAAACTATTATGTATCGTAATGCGGAAGTTAATGATAACGAAAAGAGGAACGTAAGGAATGAATGAATGCATGCATTAATGAAAGAATGAATGAAAATCTTGCAAGCAAGTGTAAGGAGGTTCACAACTCGTTGAGGGGTTGTTAGCTCAACTGTGTGCGGTTTAGCTACCCCATGAGGATGCACATAGGGATCTAATCCTTGTGATTGACCAGATGTATGGGACCCTTGTCGCTTGCCTCGGTACTGGTGCCAGCACTTGTGCACCATATTTGAAGCCTTTCATAGACTTTGGACCAGTACCAGCACTTGTGCATGATGTTTGGGGTTTAGCACATGGCATTGGTACAGAATGGAAGTAAATATAATGATGAATGAACTTGTCCCGGTACTGGTGTCAGCACTTGTGCATGATGATGGAAGTCTATTTGTAGACTTCGGCCCAATACCACCACTTGTGCATGATGTTTGGGGTATAGTACTTGTCATCAAAAGATAATGACAAACGTATGAATGTAAGAAATATATGATAAGGATGAGAACGAATGAATGATAGCGAGTAAGTACGATGATGAATGTTGATGAAGTTTAATGATAAGATTATCTATTTGTGTGTATGATGCATGATCGCGAACAAAAGTAAAGAACGGTTCTAAACGGATTTATAGTATTTTATTATAAAACTAGAACTCACTCAACAACGCTGACTTTTTATGTATTTTCCAGTTGGCAGGTGATTGTTGGTGAGGATGGCACGGTGCAGCTACTTGGCTTATTTTGGATGGCATCCATTTTGTATGACTATGATGTTTTTGTAATGTAATGCAAATGATGATATTTTGTAACCGTTAACTATGTTGTATTGTTTTGCAAAAGCAGTCATTAATTTATGAAATGGTTTTAAGTTATTCTGCTACGATGTTTTAATGAATTTAAATGTATATTTTATGTTTTGTGTGCGATGAATGACCAACTGTGAGTGTCCCGGGAACGGGGCCTTACAAGTTGGTATCAGAGCCAATGTTTAAGAGAAATGAGTAAATATTTTCAAAAACCTATATTTAAACTGAGAATGAGACAAAATGGAAAGATGTCAGTCTGAGTAGCTACGTGCCATCTGGTATTTTCTTTAATGTTAACTGGTATTATGTGCACATGTTATTTGATTTGTTTGCTTTTAGTAGATTTGATATTGAGTAGTCAGAATAAGAAATGCTTGGGATATGAAGAGTAAAGTAAGTTGCTAATCACAACTGGCCACTGTAATTAAGGACTTACTATACTTGACATAAACTGAGCTATTACCTTGAATGATCGTGTTAGTGTTTGAATCTTATAGCGTGTTTAGAGGATGGCTGGAGGTAGATCGTCAAAGGCTTCGCGAGGAGGAGGTTGTGATGGACGTGGTGTTGGACCATGGGTCACAAGAGGAAGAGCTAGGGCTGTTAAGACGGCTCATGAAGAGCCCGAGACCCTACATCCGGAAGGTAGGGACGAGAGTGCCAATCTAAGGGCCTCAGTGAAAGAGGTTGTGGTCGAGGAGGTTCATCAGGTCATGCAGATGATCCTACCGTCTATGGTGACGGAGGTGATTAAGGCTGTGAGGAAAGATGAGAGGAAGGAGAGGAACAGGCCCATTGGGGAGAGAGAGCAACCAGAGACCGAGACGGTTGTCTCCGATGATGATGAGGAGGAACCTGTGCAGGAGACAGCACGGCGCTGCAATTATGGGGCGTTCCAGAGATGCAAGCCCCCTACTTTTGATGGCAATGGCACTACTGCCGCTGCTCATCGATGGGTGAGGGAGATGGAGGTTGTACTGGACATTAGTGAGTGCAGGGAAGATCAGAAGGTGAAGTTTTTGACTCACTCATTCGTGGACTCGGCCTTATGCTGGTTGGACAATATTGTCCAGGCCGAGAGAAGTGGGGCGATTGGCAGAATGAGGTGGAGCGAACTGAAGAAGCTGGTGATTGAGGAATTCTGTCCTCACAGGGAACTTGATAAAGTTAAGAGGGAGTTCCTGCAGCTGGAGGCGGGAACCATCACACATCAGTAATACACCACTAAATTCAACGAGATGGCACGGCTGTTGACAGATCAGGTGACTCCTCTGTCATGAAAGATCAAGCGATACATCCAAGGCTTGCCGGCGGATATCCGCAGGCACATGATTGCCGCCCGGCCAGGTATGTTAAGGTCGGTGGTTGATCTGGCGGGAAGGCTATATGATAAGAGAGAGATGGTGGTGGTGGTTGAGGTGGTCAAGAAAGGAGGTGGTGACCGAAACTGGAACGGGAAGCAATTTGGACGTGGCAGGGCCGCTCCAAACAATAAGGTTGCGAGAGTGGATGACCGGCGTGTGGTCACACCTGGTGCGGGGGTCAAAGAGGTGTGGCAAGTGCGGGAAGGAGCATGCCGGAGAATGTAGATGAGGGTCGAACATTTGTTTCAAGTGTGGGAAGACGGGGCATATGGCAAGGGATTCTGGGCCGATGAAGTGTTTTAACTATGGTGAAAGGGGCCACATAAGCAGGGAATGCAAGAAGCCGAGGGCCGAGAGCTCTGGGTCAGTGAAGAAGGCGGGGAGTGAAGGGCAGAAGGCGAGCTCCAGAGCATTCACGATGACCAAAGAGGAGGCTAGGACGGACCCCGATGTCGTGTCAGGTACGTTTCTAGTAAATCAAACCCTTGCTTCCGTGTTATTTGATTCAGGTGCTAGTAGGAGTTTTATTTATGTTGCTTTCTGTGCTAAGTTGCCTGTTAGTAGTAGGAATATTGATGAGCCGTTCGATGTAAAAACTGCCATAGGTAAGTCTACCAGGATTTAAGAAACAATAGAAGGTTGTGACATATAATTAGAAGGTCATAAGTTTCCTGTTAGACCATTCGTGATGATCTTAGGCGGGTTCGATGTAGTCCTAGGAATGGATTGGTTGGCGGACTACATGGCGAACATTATGTGTCGCAAGAAGATGATTAGACTGACAGCGCCAGACGGGAGTTCAGTGACGATCTATGGCGATCGAGTTACTACTATCCCGAAGGTGATTTCGATGGTGGTGGCGGGAAAGTGCATGAGGCGTGGATGTAGTGCCTACCTAGCCTGCGTCAAGGATGTGGATACGCCAACACCATAACTATCTGATGTACCGGTTGTGTGTGAGTTCCCGAATGTGTTCCCAGAAGATCTACTAGGTGTGGCACCGGACCGCAAGATCGAGTTTCAGATTGATCAGATAGATGGTGACAAGCCTATTGCTAAGGTGCCGTATCGGTTAGCCCCCTCTGAGATGAAGGAACTGATGGAGCAACTGCAAAAGTTGCTTGATAAGGGGTTCATTAGACCGAGTATCTCTCCTTGGGGTGCTCCGGTCTTATTTTTCTGAATTTTTGGGAAGGAAGGAAGTTTTAGGCTATGACTTGAGATGTTCCCGAGGATGATGTATGATGATTATATGACGATGTGTGATGATGTATGTGACGTTTATGATGATGTTATGTATGGTTATGCTATGTTTCTTTATGATCCTATTATGTGCTATTCCGTGGCTTTACGTGATATGATTATGAAATGAAAGTAAAGTATTATGTAACGTAATGCGGAAGTTAATGATAACGAAAAGAGAAATGTAAGGAATGAATGAATGCATGCATTAATGAAAGAATGAATGAAAAGTCTTGCAAGCAAATGTAAGGAGGTTCACAACTCATTGAGGGGTTGTTAGCTCAACTTTGTGCGGGTTAGCTACCCCATAAGGATGCACACAGGGGTCTAATCCTTGTGATTGACCATATGTATGGGACCCTTGTCGCTTGCCCTAGTATTGGTGCCAGCACTTGTGCACGATGTTTGAAGCCTTTCATAGACTTCGCCCCAGTACGAGCACTTGTGCATGATGTTTGGGGTATAGCACATGGCATTGGTCCAGAATGGAAGTAAAGATAATGATGAATGAACTTGTCCTG
This sequence comes from Flaveria ramosissima, assembly GCA_025215565.1. Classification (NCBI taxonomy): domain Eukaryota; kingdom Viridiplantae; phylum Streptophyta; class Magnoliopsida; order Asterales; family Asteraceae; genus Flaveria; species Flaveria ramosissima. Next base: position 10,583,744 of record CM046043.1, on the reverse strand, counting down.
GTACTGGTGCCAGCACTTGTGCATGATGATGGAAGTCTATTTGTAGACTTCGGCCCAGTACCAGCACTTGTGCATGATGTTTGGGGTATAGTATTTGTCATCGAAAGATAATGACGAACGTATGAATGTAAGAAATGTATGATAAGGATGATAGTGAATGAACGATAATGAGTAACGTACGATGATGAATGATGATGAAAAATAATGATAATGTTATCTATTTGTACGTATGATGCATGATCGCGAACGAAAGTAAAGAACGGTTCTAAACGGATGTATAGTATTTTATTATAAAACTAGAACTCACTCAGCAACGCTGACTTCTTATGTATTTTCCAGTTGGCAGGTGATTGTTGCTGAGGATGGCACGGTGCAGCTACTTGGCTTATTTTGGATGGCATCCATTTTGGATGGCATCCATTTTGTATGACTATGACGTTTTTGTAATGTAATGCAAACAATGATATTTTGTAACCGTTAACTATGTTGTATTGTTTTGCAAAAGCAGTCATTAATATATGAAATGGTTTTAAGTTATTCCGTTGCGATGTTTTAATGAATTTAAATGTATATTTTATGTTTTGTGTGCGATGAATGACCAACTGTGAGTTTCCCGGGAACGAGGCCTTACATTAAGGCATCATAATACATCGTAAACCTCATAAAGCATCATAAGTAGGCACATTCGTATCACTTAGCCTATCGAGCACTAGCTTAACTGTTCATCCTACTTCTCGGCCAGTAATCATACATCTTACCGCTAACATCTCAAAGGTATATAATTAAGCATTTAACGTCACGAAGGTATGCATAATAGCCCCAAAAACCATTGAAAACTTGTAAAAGAGGGGATATAGAACTCACTTGGTCTCCGCAAATAACTTCACCTAAAGTATGCTCACGATACACAGTCTACATATGAGTTAACATACAAAAAGGTCATTTTCTACACATTTTTGTCTGCTAGTTTCTCTGCTAGTTTCGCTGCTAGTTTCGCTACTCGTTTATCTGCTAGTTTCGCTGCTAGTTTCGCGACTAGTTTAGCGTGGCGTTTTCGCCTAACTTTTGTTGGAATGCATGGCTGCAAAACTATAGTTTCGCTGCAAAACTAAAGTTTCGCTGGATGAATCCACAGTTTCACAGGAAGAACTGACAGTTTCTCTAGACGAACTCACAGTTTATCTGGACGCATAAAAATGACGATCCAGCCCGTTTTTAACCCAAAACTTCAACTTTTCACATCCAAATCCTTAGTTTTTCATCCATGAACTTATATCTAAGCTTTTTACATGATTTCATGCATAAAAATGTGACTTTTGTGTTATTTTTTACCACTTTTCAAAACCCTAGAATCCGGGATTGATTAAAAGGGACGTTTGGATGATGATTCTTACCTGGATTCTTGCTATTTCCTTGTTGTTTAATGCCCAAAAATGCAGATCATTAATCTTTTGATCCATAAAGCCCCAAATCTTCACTTTTCTCCACTTTCTCTCTCTACACACTCTCTCTCTAAAAGGTTGGTTGTTTGAGTTGCCAATGAGAAAGAATATGGGTGATTTGTATTTATATACCGGGTGTTCACGAGACCTTAAACTCGTCTAACACATAACCCGTAAGGTTAATTTGGTCCATAATCCATTTCTCTCTTTTTTTATATTAAATAACCCCCAACTAAGCCCATTATTATTAATTAGCTCGTTTTGAATTTTTGGGGCGTTACACCAGTTTACCATTTTGCTTCTCTATTCGGATGTTGAGATATTCCCCGTTCCCTAAATTGCCGACTTCGTCACCGCTCTCATAATTGTCGAGTAAAAGATCGTCTGAGTCATATAATCGCCGGCTCCATCTCTCATGGCCATTGTCTTCTTTTAATCAATTCGTTTCTCGTGCTTAGATCTGCATTATCTTCAATCGATTCGCAGACTCATCAATTCAATCTCACTTCTTGTTTTCTTGAGGTTACATTTGCTGCATTATTTTTTTTATTTATACGTATATATATATTATAAAATGTTGATTCAGTTTGTTGCTTATTGTATACTTAACTTTTACAATTTAGTGTTGTGTATTCATCTTTAAGTTCTTTGAAGTTAATCACCAACTTAGTTACTCAATATTCAGTCTGTTCAGTTTAATTTAATTTTTGTATCTATAGTTTGTTGATTCATTCAGTATGTTTATTGTTCTTATTCATATGTTGATTTAGTTTGTTGATTGTTCATATTAAGTTTGTTAATATTTATTATCAGCCTATTCACACTAGTTTAAATAATTATTAAGTTTGACTTGAAACTTAAAACTCTCGAACGAATGATTAGCTTTGTATTAAATTGTAATATGAAATTGAGACAACGGAGCCAAACTGATCGGTTATAAACCAAACCGAGTTCGAGCGAGATTTTTTGCTCGATTTCTTAGATTCGAACCGAAACGAGTTCGAGCGAGCTTTCGTTCAGTTCGGTTCATGAACAACCTAGCCAAGACCCACCCACCCCCATGGACCGCTTAAGGAAAAAAAATCAATGGTTACGTGACATGCTCCCATTAGTTTTTTGTCCCTAGATCGTAATATAAGTCAAAGGAAAAAAAATCAATGTCATTTTAATTTGGGTTGGTCAAAATCATTATCTCAAAACAAGACCGGACAGCCAATTGGACTAGTGGAATCAGGAATCGGTATAGAACCGTTCTAATTATGGCTATTGGACTAGTTGGACTAGTTGACCACGATCCATGAACTGACGCATGGGACTCACCCTTTACTTTGGAATAGAGAGGGGAAACATAGCATGTCACAAGAGCGAGGAGAGGTTTGGAACTCTACTGCGAGAGGGACACCTCGCTAGCCCGGTGATTGCGGTTTGTCAGGCCTAATCAAAAGCAATTTAATTTTGTGATCTTAGCTCACCTAAGTAGATAGGAAAGTAAGGTCGTCTCCACAAGGATTATGTGGAAAGTAAAAAAGCTTGATTTACGGTTTGAAAACTAATTACGAATGAGTTGAAAAGAAAACTGATTTGAAAAGTAAAACTGATTTGAAATTGGATTGATTGTAAAACAATAATGGGAAAGGTAATCCTCTCGGGGTTCAGGTTTGCAACGAATGACTTGTCTGAGACGTTTGCGAATGGTCACATAGACATAATCATTATTGGTTTAATTAGACCTAATGAGATTGAACGAGATTGTTGTAAATGAACTACTCAGATCATACCCAACTTACGTTAACCAACCCAATCCTAACCTTCGTGAAGTTTCCCGATGTAAAGAAATCTAAAACATTCACAAAACCAGAACATAGGTTTCAATCAACATAAATATTTTAGAAGTTCTAATTAGCAAATAAAGTCACTTGGCTAAGATGTCTAGTTTAACAATAACCCTATTGAAAACAAAAGAACAAGTCAAACGTAACCAACCCTACCACCGGAGAAGATCACGGATGGTTTAGCGGGAAATGGCAACGAAAATCAACATGAAAACAAAAGAAAACATTGTTCTAAACATTAAGGACTCAAACCGAATGAAAAAATCAGTACTAGTGCCTTCAAATCGCCTCCGGAAGCCTTTGGGATCGCTTGGAATCGTTCTTGGGACTTGGGGACGGCTGGGAATGAAGTTGTCTCTTAAAACCTAAATTTTCCATCTTTTTATAAGATTTCAGCGCGCCTTGCACCGTAGGTCATCTTTCCACCGTAAGTCATGGTGGATAACTTTTATCCGATTCTTTTTTTTTCATAATTTCTTCATTCGGACTCCGTTTTCGTCCCCGTTTGCGGCCACATTCTCGTAATTGAATTCTATATCACCTCATCTATCATGATATTTGTTTATCATCCATGTGCATTCTCCAAGCCACCTCAAATCATTGTGTTTTACCTATAAAAGATTAAATCATCGTATTTAACTTATTCCACATAATTTCTTCTACTTAAACACATTAAATACAATAAAGGTAACCACTTAACCATGATAAACATCATTCTAAACCCCTTACATCACATCCCCACACTTGTTTCTTGCTTTCCCTCAAGGGAGGCTGCTTTTAAACATAATAATTTGGGTCAAAATTTTAAAACGCAGACACACAAATACTAACATCGATTAAGGTTCAAGGTCATACCCAATTTCCTTCTAGAAAAAACAAGCAAGTAGCAACTACTATCCTCTAACCCATTGAATCACCTAACTAGGACTATCAAACTTTAAGCTGCTCCTTGCACATATCACACCCCTCACAATAATTCTCTCCACTCAGTGTAATTTCTAAACTCGGCAAAAGACATGCCGGATATTTGTGAAGCCCCACGCAATAATGCAAATTAATGAGCATAGGCTTGTAAAGCAATCAATTCTACACCCACTAACGCGAGAATTCTCAGCCATCATGAGGGCTTTCACAGGGTTGTAGTGTTAGGCTTAGGTTAGGATAGGAAATATTTTGGGAAATAGTGACTAAGGTGATGGAAAACTTGAGCTAGCTACTTACTCAATGTCAAAAACTAACTATGATGCTTTTTAACAAAACTTACTTTGACAATTTTTTATTTTCTTTTTTTTTAAATGCTAACGCACATTGGATTTCAACTTAAACATAGTTGTCTTCCAGCTTCACTCAAAACTTGAAACAAATCAAACTTAAGTACCACTCAAACAAAATTTACTAATTCAAGTTCCATCACATGGGTAAACAAACAAAAAGGCTTAACGGTCATGATGATGGGTTTAAACAAAATGAACGAGGAAACAGGCTCAAAATTGGTGACTAATGGATAAATATCGGGTATGTGGGTCCTATCAGGTTATTTTATAGTTAATCCTATTAACTTAATCATTTCAATGTGAATTACGGTCTTGAGTCTCGAAATGCACGCACTCCACAACTTCTACCACTAAAAAGCATCATTGCACACTCAAATAAGCAATTCAGATATGCAACAAAGAAAAAGGCTTCTCACAAATGGAAACGGTGGATTCAGGTTAAGGTAACATGAAATGTGCAAGTTTACTACACCTAAAGTTTGCTACCCCTAGTCAGACATTCCCTTCCAACCTTCACAACCATCCCATGTTTTACACATTAAAGGAATTAGCCATGACCAAGAACTTCTTCCAACGGTTAGCATTTAGAAAATTTTTTTAAAAACTTTCAATTTTTTTCTAAATTTCCATTTCTCGAAAATGTGTCTGCTAGCGTTCCCCATCCTCACACTTGGGATACATTGTCCCCAATGTATGGTTGTTTTAAATTCAACATGACTTCTTGTGATCTTTACCAGCCCCAAACACTCCCTCAAGTGCAAAACAAAAATAGCAAATAAAGTCAAAGAAAGTTCACATAGACCTGATGGCAAATGATTTGAAAGACTTCTATATTGTTATATGGAGACTGTGGGTAAACCTGCCAAGCACCTCATCAAATATGCTTCTAAAGTTCCACATGCTTCCCTACACTTGCATGTTTGCATTGGCTATCTAAAACTAAAAAACAAAAGAAAAACTAAAAAATAATAAAACTCACTTTCGTAGGAATCACGGTTGCATTTAGCATATGCAACAAGCCTTTTAAACCTCTCGATAGGCCCGAGTGGACGAGTGAAGTCTCGTGAGGGTTTCTAGTGAACACACCCACAAAGTTCAAAACAACTAAAAACATAAAAATAAATAAAAATTACCAATATCTCAGGTTGCCTCCCAAGTAGCGCTAAGTTTTAGGTCTTCAGCCAGACCGTACCTATCACCGCTCATGGTGGTCGAAAGTGGTGCTTGCCTTCTGAAAGTTCTGTAACTGTTTGCCTTTGTTGATCTAGTGGGTTCCTAATGTCATCAAAACATGGACCAAACATCGTCGTATCAACTTGAGCATTTTTAGGATCAGGTGGATCACTAACTTTTTTTCTTCCATTTTGGCTTCTCATGCTTTATTTCCATCTTTATCACCGGCTCTTTATTTTCTTTTGAATCTAAAAACTCTTTCAAGTCCACCTACTTAGCCTTATCATACTTAAAACCATTCTCAAAAGTTATGTGCTCGCTTATATGAGAGATGTAGGAAGGAACACACATGTTAGTCACATTTGCATCAAAAAGTTTGTCATTAACAAAATAAGTGATCGACTTGAAAAACACATCAAAACATAACTTACGGGTTTCACATGTCATATCAATTGTTCCATCCTAATAGTTGATTTGAGCATTGGCAGTTGCCAAAAATGGTCGACCTAAAATAATCTTTTGTTGCTCGTTTGTTCTCACTGGTGCATAGTCAAGCACCATAAAGTCCACTGGGTAGTAGAAATCTCCCAACTTCATTATCACATCTTTTACCATCCCCTGAGGACGTTTGCAAGTCAAGTCAACTAACACCATGGTGGTGTCAACCTCGTGTAAAGGGTCGAACTCATATTGATCATATAACGCACCAGGCAAGATACTAACACTTGCCCCGTAATCCAAGATGGCCCTTTTTATCTTGAACTTCCCCACTTTGATTGGAATGACAGGTGCTTCTGGGTCACTCTCTTATGCTGCATCGACTTTATTTTCCTTACCTGCAACTTGTTTTGAAAAAGAAATAAAGTCTTTAGGGAGAATTTTAGAATTAGGAAGGATACTAACCGAATTAATATGGACATTTTTCATGTTCTTTATATTTGTCCCTTGATGTTGTGGATTCATGATCGTATCACTTGGTAGCTTCCCCGGATCTTTCTTAAGAGCTGCCACTTCTTCTGCTAGTTGACCAACTTGCTTGCTCAAAGCCTCATGACTCTTGTCTCGAACCTCATTAGATTTCTTCATCTCCTTTAAAAAATCCAGGAGCTCTTTGTTTGTTGGTTCTGTGTTTTTTCCCGATGTGTCTTGGTTTTGATTGCTTTGATAGTTCCTTTGACCACCCCCATTGTAGTTCCATTGATTGTGTTGCCCACTTTGACCCATTGAACTATTCTGATATTGTTGATGGGAATTACCTTGAAAATTCGGGTTCATCTGGTTGTCTGGGTTACCATATCTAAGGTTTGGGTGATTTTTCAAACCCGGGTGATAGGTGTTGGAGTTCATGTTGTTATATGGTCGCCTATCACCCTGGTTCACCACATCCCTGACATAATTTGAAAGAACAAGTAGCTTTAACAATTGCCTTACCTCCCGACTGACCCAAATTGGAGAATTTTTGCTCAAGTGCATCAACTCTAGCAGTGTTATTGGAATCTGCTTCAACTATATTTCTGGACATTCTTTGGGATTGAGCTTTCCTTTTTGAATTTACGCTCAACTTCTGTAATAGCAACCAATCCTCCTCCTCAGTGTTGGTCATAAATGTGCCCACACTAGTTGAGTTGATATCCCGGACATCTTTGGCGGACAATCTGTCATAAAAGGATGAAATCAACTCCTATTGAGGAATGTCATGATGTGGACATGTTTGTAAAAACTCCTTAAATCTTGTCCAAGCCTCATGAAAGGGTTCATCTTGATTTTGCTGAAAACTTTGAATGGCAGTTCTAGCTTCACTTGTTTTGTGTGGTGTATAATATTCTTCAAGAAAGGCTTGTTGTAACTGTTCCCAAGTAAAAATGCTAGCTGCTGGTAGAGAATGAAACCATTTCTTAGATTTGCCCTTCAGTGTGATTTGGAAGAGTACTAGCATCACCTCTTAAAGTGTGAAACCTTGTGCTCTAATGGTCTCACAAATGGCACTGAAATTATTCAGATGAAGGTATGGTTCCTTTTTGGCCAATCCATGAAACTCTGGTAGAATTGCCAAATTATTGGACCTAATTTCAAAAGATCTTCCCCGCACATGTGGTCACACAATAGGAGAAGTTTCAACTGCGATCGTAGGTCTAAAATGGCTATCTACTCCTTGAACTACTGCCTGATAGGGTTGAAAACCAAGGTTTTGGTTGACTCTGAATGGTGCTTGTCTTCGCCAATAACCTTGACTTGGTTTGGATTGCGGTTCTGATGCGGATTGAACCATTGTTTCTGATGGTTGATATGCCTGTTTTTCAGTTGACCTTGCTGCTCATCTTCAAACTCTTTATTATATTCTTCTTCATCAAATCCATCATCCTCTTCATTCCATGTGTGACCGCTAACATGCTCTGTGACAACCGGCAATTTCAGGTCAATACCCAACCTTGACTTGGTTATAATTACACCTATAATACATGATTTTCAATTTAATTACATATATTGAAGTCGTTTTATGCATTGCAAACTTTCACGCATAACATTTCATGTATCGGTAATTCGGTGTAATTACTATTTTTACACGCGATACAAGCACACACGAACGTTGGTGATGATTAATATATATACATATATATATATGTGTGTCAATAAATACTTTAAAGTGTTTCAAAGTATTTTAGATCCCAAATTAAGTACATTGGAAAAACTTAACCTCAAAAATAAACCTTAACGCATAAATTGATATTTTACCCGGATAAAACGCGTATAATGCAACTACTAGATAAATGAGTTATTATTTACATATCATAAATATTAAAATGTATGATATTATATGAGTTCTTATAATAATTTTTATGTATTTTAAAAAGTAAAAAGTAAAAATATAAAAATATATAAAAATTACCATAGTGCAATAAAAACCACCCAAATACCCAGTACTACACCAAATTTAAAAACCAAACCCCACCCCCACCCTTTTGGCCGTTCCCTTCCCCCCTCCCCCATTCTTTCCCTTTCCATTTTTCTTGTCAACTCTTTCCAAGACCACTTTTGCTTTTTGTAAATTTTAAGACTTACCATTTTAGTGATAAGGAAAAGTATATGAACAAAGTGGCTTGATTCCCATCCATATTTACAAATCTCTTCCATTTATGTTGATTAATGTCCACAAGATAGTGATTTCCAAGAACATGTAAGGGTTACTAATACAAGTAGCCTCCACAATCCACCAACACCACCCAACACACTCTTCTCCCTCTTTCTTCCTTCAAATTTTCGGCCAAGTATCACCACCCTCACTTCACCGTCTTTCAAAACTCATCTTCTACAAATCTAAGTGTTTCAAATGCTCTTGGGTGAAGATCAAACAAATTTTGAAGCTTCCAAACATCCTACAACAACCTTTTCATCTTTCTTTGCTTGATCTTAGTAAGAACTATTTCTACTTGTTTATATATCTTTCATTTCACCATGATTATTTGTACACTAGTTCATGTGTAACGATTTTCATCCACAAAAAGTCTTTCATGTAAAAGAAAATGATGTTTTCCCAACAAGATGCTTCAAGAATAATATTTAATACAAATCATCTTAACATGAACTAAATAATGAACCTTGTCTTAAAGAAATAAATATTCATAAACCCATGTTTGACTTGTAACACCCGGTTATTTATTATTTTGAAGCCGACGAAGGGAGAAAAAGAAATAAAGTCCAAAGTCGAGGGACCAAACTCGCCAACGAAAAAAAAGTCGGGTGAGTGGGAGTATATAAGGGAGAGGGCAGCCCTTACCCTCTCCCCCATACTCACATTTTGAGCTATCAAAGAGAGGAGAAGAGAGAAAGGAAGAAAAGAGGAAGAAAGTGTCGGTTCGGGTGGTTCGAGTGGCCAAAATCGTCGTGTAGCAAGCCAAATCAAAGCCCTTGTCGTTGTGCTCGTTTGTGTGAGTTCTAGGACCCCACTTTTACTTGTTTCAACCGATTTTGGGGCTGGAAAGCATCAAAAACCCGTTTTTGTATGTGTATGTGTTCGACCCATTTGGGTGTGTTGCATGTGATGCGTTTAGAGTATGTTTCCGGGCTTGTGTGTGCTTGTATGGTGTTGTGGTATGCATTCCTAAGGTCTAGGATGGTTGATTTGGGCTTAGAATGGGTTTGGATGAGCTTGGAGGCCGAAAATGGCAGATTGGGTTCGGGATGAACTCCATTCTGCATCAGCTAGGGCTATGCGACCGAATGAAGTCCATACGGCTGATTGAGAGGCGATTGAGGTTCATTCGCACGATTGGGATTCATTCGCACGATTGAGGGTTCATTCGCACGACTAAGGTTTCATTCGCACGATTGGGAGTCCAGTCGCATGGGTAGTCATGCGACTGAGGGTCCAGTCGCATAGGTGCTTAGTCGCATGAGTCCATTCGCATGAGGTCAGTCGCATAGGTGCTCATTCGCATTAGTTCCATCCGCATGAGGTCCATACGCACGACTGGGTGTTCATTCGCATAGATGTTCATCCGTATGAGTCCAATCGCATGATGTTTAGTCGTATGGAGGCCATGCGACTGAAGGGTGTCCATACGCCCGAATAGGGCTGTTGCACTCGAAGGAAAGTGTAGTTCGACTTCTGACTTTCGGGGGAAAGTGCAGATGTAAGTTTTGACGTAAATTTTTCCGTAAGAGCATGTAAGATGATTGATATGACCTTAGAGAGTATGTTGGGCATGATGATGATAATGTTGCATGTTTATGCATGTTATGTATGTATGATGTTGCCCTGTATGATGATGACTGTGTATGATATGTTCCTTATTATGATGTATGTTTATCTTTCTTGTGGCTTTACGTGTCATGTTAATGAATGAATGAAGTATTATGTAACATAAAGTGAAAGGTAATGAAAGAGGAACATGAAGTAAGAATGCATGCATTAATGAATGATGAATGAACGAAGGAAAGGCTTGCAAGCACATATATGAGGTGAGCAACTCTGTGTTGCAAGAGACTCAGATAACGTGCAATCATTGAGATTGCCCATGAGGTGAGCAACCTTGTTGTTGCAAGAGACTCGAATAGCATGCTATCGTTGATGTTGCCATGAGGTGAGCAACCTTGTTGTTGCAAGAAACTCGGATAACGTACTATCGTTGAGATTGACAATGAGGTGAGCAACTCTATGGTTGCAACAGACTCGGATAGCGTGCAATCGTTGAGATTTCTATTGAGGTGAGCGACTCTGTCGTCGCAACAGACTCGGAAGAACGAACGTATGAAATGAACGAAAGTTAATGAATGTAATGAAAGATAATAATGTTATTATCTTTATACGTATGATGAATGATCGCATGAGAAAAAGGAATAGTTTTTGATGAAAGTAAAGTATGTTTTATTATGAAACTAGACTTGTTGATGCTTGTATGTCCCTAGATCATGATTTGTAATGTAATAGATCTTGTTTGTCTGATTATGATGTAATATGTAATGATTAATGAAATGATATTGATTGTTTGTGATTTGTAATGTCTAATATTTCATTAATGAGTCGATATTGAATTGATTAATTGGGTGTATGATTGTTTGAATGGTTACACATCAAGTTATATTAATTAAAACATTCAAACTTAACTAAATGAAGTTCTCATGCGAATGGCCCATGCGAATGGACCATACACATAAAAAACTTCATACGATTGACTCAGTCGCACGACTAAACTAGGAGACTGGATCAGTCGTATGATTGACACATAAGATTGGCTCAGTCGCACGACTGAACACTCCGTGCGGATGAATCAACCGCATGGTTCAATCGCACGACTGAACCATACTTATGGTCCAGTCGCACGAATGAACAACACTAACCTATAAATAGACCCAATTCGTGGAAAAACGTAAGCATTCATACCCTTACGACTCCAGACGTACCCTAGCCGTCCAGAAGCCTCCCAAATCGTTCTCCAAGTTCACAGAACACATTAGATCGATTCCCAATCGACTTCTAACGTTAGATTCAATTCTTGATTGATTCTTCGTGTGTTCTCACTGATTGGATCGCCAATCAAATAGGATTCCGCACTATTTGATCTGGTTTACACACTAATCACTAGGTATTTCGTTCAAATACCAGGTCCTAACAAGTGGTATCAGAGCTTTGGCTCTTGATTACGTGTGATTCAATCAAGATTGCATAAAAGTTTGTGTTTTTGCACTAAAAACGCAATCTTTGGTGTCAAAAGTGATCTTGGACGTTCCCTGCTCATCAAAGTTTGGTTTCTACGGACTTAGGCGAGACCTTGCGAAAATTCGAATTTTTACGGCTGAAACACGTCAAACCTAGAAAATTTCGCAAAACAGCAGCTTCAGTCGCACGAGTGACCCATTCGCACGACTGGACTCCATTCGCATTGCCCATTCGCACGATTGGACCTAGTCGCACCTTCATTCGGCCGACTGAACCGTTCGTTCGCATAGCTCATACGCATCAGATTCATTCGCACGACTGAACCAATCGCCCAGTTCAGCCGCACGATTGAACCAGTCGCAGAGTTCATACGCACGACTAGACCATTCGCATCCTTCAGTCGCATCAGTGAAAGTTTGTTTGATTAGACTTAAAGTTATTCGCCATGGAAGATCAGATGTCAGCCTTTACTGCTGGGAAGGACTCTAGGATACAGAACCTGCTGTTGCTTGAGAGTGAGGTGGGTAATCATAATAAACCACCAAAGCTCTTGACTTTAGATGAGTTTCCCCACTGGAAACAACGTTTTGAGATCTACCTCAATGGAGTGGATCCTAATCTGTGGGAAGCCATCGAGATTGGATATAGTACACCGGTGGGAGCTGATGGAGTTAAGCTAACGTTAGGAGGGATGACGGACGCGCAGAAAGTTAAGTACAATGCAGAGAAAAGAGTTTATGCATTGATTACACAGTCTATCCCCAAAGACATATTCCACCAGTACTCAGAGAATAAGCAGTCCAAGAAACTGTGGGATGAGCTAGAGAAGAGGTATGACGGGAATGCTTCGTTGAAGGCAATCAAGGCCAAGGAGTTAAAGAAGGAATTCGATAACTTCTCATCGATTGGTAACGAGAGTTTAGACGACGTCATAGATAGATTCTACTACCATTTGATGAGCGAACTGCATACACATGGGGTGGAAACTACCATGGAAGAGAAAGTTAGTAACTTTGCAGACGGATTGCCTGAAAGTGGGCTTCATTCGTGTCTAACCTGAGACAGAATGGAATGCTTGCAAAGCTGGATATTAATGACTTCATTCTTAAGTTGCGAGAAGAAGCACTAAGGATGAAGTACAGAGCTCAGAAGTCTTCGTACACACAAAATCCAGCTTTGTACAACGCCACGCCTCAAGCTAAGACATCTGGAGCACCTCTCCAGACTGCATTTGTGTCTAGCTCGTCGGGTCCTTCACATGCTTCTCCTCTCAGGATCAGACACGTCAGGGTCTTCTTGTACCCACTATATTGGATCTGAAGCAAGTGCTACTAAACTGAAGACCGAGAACCTCGGTAATGTGACTGTGGAAGTAGCTCGAGAGCATATGGATCTTTTGGCTGCAGTGGTTCATTCATATGATGGACTTGTTGCCGGGAAGATTGGAAACTGCCATCTGGCAGACGAGGACTACGAGCAGGTGGACGAAATGGAGCTTGAGAGGATGGACATAATGTGGGCCTTAGCTAGTGCTGTCCGGAGGGCGAAGAAGTTTGTTAAAAAGACCGGACAGAACTTGGTAGCTACTAAGGATACCACATTTGGCTTTGACAAGAGCAAAGTGACCTGCTTCAACTGTGGAGAGAAGGGGCACTTCAAGAGAGAATGTGTCAAGCCAAAGAAGACGGGTAATGGGAACCCGTTCTCGTCCTTTACTCGCCAAGACAAGCAAGCTCCAGTTCTACTTCATCAAGCAAGGATCCAAAAGCCTTGACTGCTCATGATGATGAAGGACAGGATTGGAGCTTTAGGTTTGTCTCACCAGGGGAATCAAACATTGCAAGTGTAGAAGATATTGATGATGATTCTGCGAGTGAAGGTGATCTAGCAGTTGAGATAGCGATGTCACATAGTGAAGAAGCAACTGCAGCCGAGGTCAGTTACAAGCCTAAAGAGGAGACTTCCACGTCAGAGACAGAAAAGACAGAATCACCAGAACCAGAGACATCTGATGCTGCGTTGATGGCTAACTCTTCTGAACCAACTCAGGTAAGTACTACTGACCAAATGTTGATAATCATGCTTGTTCTGATTGTGATACTTTTAGGAATAGCATAGATGAAAATTTGCTAGGTTATTAGATCATAATGATAACTTAGTAAAAGATTTGCAACTGTGCACTGAGGCTAATAGAGTATTAAACAAAATGAGCATAGTTATAAAGAAAAGATAGACCTATTGACTAAACAGCTTAGGGAAACCGAAGTAGTTGCCTTTAACCAAGCTAATGACATTAGGTACTATCTAAACTCCCTAGAAGACACTAAGAAGCAAAAGGCAGTTCTAGAAGTAGAAGTAAACTCATTAAAACAGAAACTGCATAGTTGGACTAGTTCTTCACACATAGTTCAACACTTAGTGAGAGAAAGGAATAACGGGGAGGGATTGGGTTACAAAGTGGTTCCACCACCACCTGAGACCTTGATGAACACTAAGACTAGACCAGTAAATAATAACCCCATCAAGGATCACGTGGTGTCTACTCCTCTTGTTAGTGATCCAGATACCTCATGTTCATCTATTGAATCTGGAAACAAACAAAAGGAGGCCACTTCAAAGGCAAAGGGTAAATTGCCTTGTGTTAATCTGGAAAAGGAATTTGAAAAAGTTAACTTAAAGTCAGGGTCAAACAGAGTCAAATCAGAACCTAAAAGGACTTCTAATGTTAATTTTTCACATGCTTCAAGTCAAAAACCAGTTAACCAAAAAGAGAAAGATGTTAAACAGGTTAAAACAGTTAACTTTGTTAAACCAGAGAAAACATCAAAAGAACCAGAGTCAAAACCTAAAGTGATTGATGTTACTAGAGTGTCACACACTTCTCCACAAAGAAAGTTTAATCATAAAGTTGATAGCAGGTCATGCTACAACTGTGGAGAATGTGGACACATTGCTTCCTATTGTCCTTTCTATCAGACACCTAGGAAGAAGATTGAACTTCAGGACTCTAAGCCTAGGTCTTCTAAGAGGAGTTCTCTGACTCCACCTAGAAGAACTAGTGAACCTAAAGTTCAACCTGTAAGCCAGTCGACTGTTTATCATAAACAGGCTTTGCACAAATCTGGCTTATGGAAAGAGAAGTCATCCTGCGTGTCTGATACTGATGACAAGAAGGAACCTGAGCTACCCTCACCTCTAAGGGTCAATGGGTGGAGTTTATGATGTGTGATGCCTCTGGGAAACCCAAGCCAGTAAAGGCTTGGGTTCCTAACCTAAACTAATTCTTTACTTTGTATGTGCAGGGTGTTCGATACAGTGCTGAGACTAACACGTGGATTGTAGACAGCGGAGCATCCAGGCACATGACAGGAAATAGGGCCCTTTTATCAAACGTCAAGCAAATAAAAGGAGGGCATGTTTCCTTTGCTGGAAACAAGGGAGGCTATATCACAGCTCAGGGAGAAGTGGGAAATCAGAAAGTTAAGTTTGATAAGGTGAACTACGTTCAACAACTTCAAAATAACTTACTTTCTGTTTCCCAAATCTGTGATAAAGGATTTAAGGTCATCTTCGACAACAAGAAGTGTTACGTGCTGAAGAAAGACTACGTGATCCCAGAGGACCAAGTTCTGATGACTGCTTCAAGATATAAAGACCTTTATGTCTTGGATCTGTCAACAGCTGCTACAACGGATCATGAGGTTCAGTGCTTTCTATCTAAAGCTACTGAGAAGGATTCCATCTCCTGGCATAGGAGAATGGGACACATTAGTCAAAGGAAGATGAATCACTTGATTCAGAAGGATTTGGTGAGAGGAGTTAATGTCAAGAACTTCCAGCTTCCTGACTTTTGTGTAGCTTGCAAGAAAGGCAAACAGACGAAGAAGTCTCATAAGGAAAAGAAAGTTCATTCAATAGAACTTCCTCTTGAACTTCTTCACATGGATCTGTTTGGTCCAGTCAGTACAAAGAGCATTGCAGGCGACTTGTACTGTTTTGTGGTCACTGATGACTACTCAAGGTTCACTTGGGTAATGTTTCTGAAATCCAAATCAGAAACATTTGAGTCATTCAAGGAGTTAGTAACCACACTGGAATCTCTCTACAAGCTGAAGGTTAGACAAGTACGCTCAGACAACGGGACAGAATTCAAGAACCAGTGGATGGAGGCATACTGCAAGGAAAAGGGAATTGTGCATCAATTCACTTCTGCCTACACGCCTCAGATGAATGGCGTTGCTGAGAGGAAGAACAGAAGCTTGATAGAGACAGCACGGACTATGCTGGCAGACTCGAAACTGCCTATCCAATTCTGGAATGAGGCAGTGGCGAATGCATGTTATACACTGAATCGAGTCCTGATAGTCAAGCGCCACGGAAAGACATGTTACGAGCTACTACAAAGACGCAAACCGAATTTGGAGTATCTTGAACCTTTTGGCGCGCCGTGCACACTTCTGAAGAAGACACAAGAAGGCAAATTCAGCGAGAAGGCGGATGAAGGAATCTTTCTAGGATACAACATACCGAACAAGCGAGTTTACAACAACTCAACGGGTCTTGTAGAAGTGTGGTGTAATGTTGACGTTCAGAGATATACCACACCACCTACTGGCAAAGGACCCGCCTACTTCTTCGACTATGATGGATTCTTCAAGTCCTTCAACATCCCTCTCTCTCCTTCGGATGATGAGTTAGCTACTAGGATGATGTATGATATCTTGAATACACCATCTAGCTCACAGGGAGAATCATCTACTCAGTCAGGGGGAGTAGTCGATGACAGTGACTCCTCCTCTGAAGATGAAGCTGAAGCAGATGACCAGAACAGTCAGGAGGAACAGGTTCCAGTTCCTGAAAGTCCACAAGCATCTACCAGTGATGCACCTTCGACTTCGGAACTCAAACTCCAACTACCTCAGATGCAGAACCAAATGTTCATAATCTTGGCTCTGAGGTAGCTGTTCCTACTACTCCAGGATCACGACTAAACGTCTATCATCCCTTGACAATGTCATTGGGGATGTCAGATCAGGAGTACAAACCCGAAATCAGCTATACTCAGCTGATTACGCCTCGGTATGGAGAAGGGTTACATTCATGATGGTGCTTATCGTGTTTTGTCTCGCAGTTTGAGCCAAAATATGTCAGTGATGCACTAAATGATGAGGCGTGGGTGAGTGCCATGCAAGAAGAACTTCTTCAGTTCAAGAAGTTAGGTGTATGGACTCTGGTTGATAGACCTAAAGGTGCTAAAGTCATTGGCACCAAATGGGTACTGAAATGCAAGAAGGATGACCAAGGGGTCATTATCAGGAACAAAGCTCGATTGGTGGTTCAGGGTTTTCGCCAAGTCGAGGGATTGACTACAATGAGGTGTTTGCACCCGTGGCAAGGATGGAAGCCATTCGTATCTTCCTTGCCTATGCATCGTACATGAAGATTAAAGTCTACCAATTAGATGTGAAGAGTGCATTCCTTCATGGGGAAATCAGAGAAACAGTCTATGTCAGTCAACCCGAGGGATTTGAAGATCCTTATCATCGGGATAGAGTTTACAAGCTCGACAAGGCTTTATACGGGCTTCATCAAGCTCCAAGAGCTTGGTATGAGAAACTCTCGACTCATCTTGTGAAACACGGCTTTCGCAGGGGAGTCATTGACTGCACGCTGTTTATTAAAGAAAAGATGGCGACCTACTGCTCGTACAGATCTATGTTGATGACATAATCTTCGGTTCAAAGAACGAAGAGTTATGCAAAGAGTTTGAAGCAGTTATGAAGAAAGAGTTTGAGATGAGTGCTATGGGGGAGATGAAGTTCTTTCTCGGGTTACAGGTGGATCAGACACCAAATGGGATCTTTCTACATCAGACCAAGTATGTAGGAGACATTCTCAGTCGCTTTGACATGGAGAATGCTTCTGCTGCTGCTGGGACTCCACTTGCTACGAATCACGATATAGCACCTGATGAAAATGGAGATCTTGTAGATGCCACGATGTACCGAGGAATGATTGGATCCCTCATGTATCTCACTGCCTCAAGACCTGATATCATGTATGCTACATGTTTATGTTCTAGATATCAGGCTAAGCCTAAGGTCAACCATCTGATCGGGGTCAAGAGGATTTTTCGTTATCTGAAGGGTACACCCACACTTGGGTTGTGGTATCCTCATGATGATGACTTTGAGCTTACCGCGTATAGTGACTCGGATTACGGGGGCTGCAAGATGAACTACAAGTCTACATCAGCAGGGTGTCAATTCTTTGGGAGAAGATTAGTTACCTGGCAGTGTAAGAAGCAGACATCGGTTGCATTGTCAACCTGTGAAGCCGAATATGTTGCTGCTGCAAGTTGCTGTTCACAAATCATCTGGATTCAACAGCAAATGCGGGATTACGGTTTAAATTTCTCTTCTACTCCTATTTTTGTTGATAACTCTGCTGCAATTGCAGTAACTAAAAATCCGGTCCAACATCCTAAGACCAAACATATCGGTATTAAATACCATTTCATAAGAGACTGTTTTGAAAAGAACTTAATTGATGTGGTTAAAATTAATACTGATTTTCAACGCGCTGACCTCTATACTAAAGCCTTTGATAAACCACGTTTTCAATTTTGCTAGAGGTCAACGGCGTTAAAAAGAAAGTGAGGTTATTCCTGATGATGATAATGTGTAGTCCGATGTAGTTTAGTTAAAGTTTTTCTTTTTTTTTATTTTATTTTTGTTTATTTAGTCTGTTTAATTAAACTCATGTTATTTTGCTGTTTATTAAAATCCTAAAATAATTAAACCAGTATGATTTTAGTATTTTAGGGGGAGAATATGTCAGCAAGTTAACATTAAAAAAAAACGAGGGAGAAGGAGTGGATAGCTGATATAAGGTAGATCGTATCTGTGATACCGATTCAAAACTTTGGAAAATGATAGTACACAGGAACAAATCAAGAGGGACTTTAAAAATTTAAGTTTAGAAAAGATGCAAAATTCAAAGTATAAGTCTGTGTAGTCTAAGCAATATAAAAGGGAAGATGATAGAAAACTGGTAACTCCTAAGGTAACACAAAGAAAGTAGACCTAGAGGTTGCTAGACCACAAATGATATGTCGGTAGATTCAACACAATAGATGATTAGACCTGACTGGTGATCTCAAGATCAAACTAAGTTGTTCAACTGACTGTGGGCTTCCATCTTATCACTGGTTAACACAATCAACAATATTCCAATAAGGGGTAATGAGCATGTAAACGCCACAAATGTGTGCGGATGACCATAATTAGAGCAAAGCAAGAAAAAATGAAAGACAAATGCTATAAAGCTAATGACTTATGTTGTTGGTGCATTTTGTGCAAAATAAAATAAGCTGCTCTAACAAGGAGATAGGTTGTGTGCCTCTCTGCTGTGCGATGGCACTGACCTGAGGATAAGCATAACCTAGATATTCTAGAATTCATTGTTGTTTGCCGCCTCTCTGCTGTGCGATGGCACTGACCTGAGGACTGGCTTCTCTTTGAAAGCTCTAAGAATAGTCTCTTCTTGTAATAATACCCGTAGACCGCTCAAAAGCTCCTGAGGAATGTTGATTACCATATAAGTGTGGGATCCACAAATGTTAGTTGAAATAATTAAACCTAAAACAATCACCAGTCTGTGTCAAAAGTCTGTGTATGGATTTAAGTGGACAAACATATTGACAATCATTGTGGCTGCAATTCTCAAAGTTCAAATCAATGTGAAATCTAAGAGTTCCAGTATGATTCCCTAAAGTTGCTAATGACTCTGGATGAACACCAAGAATTGAGCATCAAAAGATTTTGATAACAAGTCCCAAATGATTTGACTTGCCTGTATGATTCCAAAATTGAATTGGTCCAGGTGTGGTCAATCCAAGTTGAAGCTGTCTATTCCGGAACCAAATCCCGTAGATGTCCATCTTAGGATTTATCTCTCACAAAAAGCCAAAACATCTTGTTTTGAGTATTTAGTTTAAATTTCTAAGTTAGTAGTTTTTTTAGTTTGTTAGTTTGTCGGACTACATCAGGAAAATCAGTAAGGAATCAACTCACTAAAAGGGTCATGTCTGAGATGACCACATGTGCTTTAAAAGTTTAAACAGTCACGTCTGAGGTGACAAAGTGTTTAAAAAGGTCACGTCTGAGGTGACTAAATTGTTAAAAGGATCACGTCTGAGGTGATCAAAAGTTTTCAAGTTAAAATGATCATGTCTGAGATGATCAAAAGCTCATAACGTTAATTTCAAAAGTTAAAAGGGTTTTAAATGTAAATTGGTAAAATGGCAGAAAATTAACTAAGTGTGACCCATTCGCACGATTGGACCATGAGAATGGACCAACCATGCGAATGGCTCCCATTCGCACGAATGGACATGAGATTGAGCCATTCACACGAATGGCTTATCAGAATGACCCATTCGACCGATTGGAAGGGGGCGAATGAGTCAGTCGACCGACTGAGACTCATTCGGTCAACTGAACATGCGAATGAAAGGCACGATTGAGTCAGTCACCGACTGAACTCAGTCGGTCAACAGCATGCGACTGACTGGGCCAATCGCACGATTGAGCCTCAGTCGCCCGAATGAACTGAGCGCTGAGGCCAGTCGGCCGATTGAACTCAGCTTCAGTATTTAAAGGGCACAGTCGATCGCATTTCATTCATCACACCCCAATCGCTCCTCAAATCGCACACCCTACCTTACCGTTACCTGCCAAAATTCATTAGACTTTGTTTCTTCTTGATCTTGATTCACTGACTCTCGGTATGATTATACAGGTAGTTTGAAGTTCATCTTCCCAAAACTGAAGGATTTAAACCCTAATTTGGGTATTCGACTGTAAAACAAGAACGAGACTAAATGACCTAATAACCTACCAAAACTATGCAAACGTTAAAATTAAGTTTAATAGGTTTTAGTAACAGAATGCGAGTCTATTGAACCGTTATCATGTTAAACACTTGTTTTGTTAAAGATTCGAACGGTGGCGACTGAACTATAGGACAGGCGACTGGTCGCCCGGATGAACTCCAATCGCACGATTGAAACTTGCGATTGGGTCAATCGCCCGAATGAACCATGCGATTGAGCTCATCGGCCGACTGAACCATCGCAGACCCAGTCAGCAGACTGACCCAATCGCATGTCACATTGACCAGAATGAGCTCAGTCGCATGAAAGGACAGCCGACACTGACTTCAGTCGCATGATTCATTCGCACGAATGAATCAGAATGAATTTCAACATTACACTTAGAACAAATTTTCATGTATTATGTACTAATGGTTCTATGTCATGTGTTTTTCAGGATAATGGCTGAGAGATGGTCCATATCCAAAGCACAACATCTGTGCTCATTTGGATCACACTACTAGGAACGGGGCCGAGTTCACCGATATTATAGCCTTCCTTAGACGTTCCCGGATCCATAAGGCTATCTCTACTCCTTGCAGCCCCTACAGATCACTACATCAGGCATTCTGGGAGAATGCCTCTGTGGACCGCTCTCGTGAGCCCTACAGCATAAGGAGCTCTATACTGGGTCATGATATCGAGATCACTGCTGCTGACATCCAGAGGGTCCTAGAGTTTGGAGATGATACTGATCATCCTACCAGATTACATCCACTGACCGTGAGAGGATGCTTTCTGAGGATCAAGTACGCTGGGGACATAAACTCAGGTGTGCTCAACAAGAGCAACCTGCCCCCAGTACAAGTACTTAGCCCATGTGATCCTTAAGTGCGTTGCTTCGAGGAGGGGTGGGTTCGACGACCTCTCAGACCAGATCCAAAATGCCTACGTGGCACTGGTGCTGAACCACCCCTTCAGCTTTTCTAGTATGATTTTCTCCTATCTGGTGGAGAACTTGGAGGCAAAGGGAAAGGAGGGGTTTTGTATGTACCCCAGGTTTTTAAGCTCATCTTCAACGAGAAGCTGCCACATTTGCCCAAAGAGAGTCATGATGCAGTGGCACTGGAGATCATGGATGATACGACTCTGGGTCGGATGAGGGTTTATAGGGGGAAGCAGGTGAAGCCCCAAGTTAAGAGATTGATTGGCCACCTGGCCAACGAGAGGTATGTGGCACCAGGCAGACGCAAATGGCGTCATGAGGACAGTGACTCTGATGATGAGAGGCTGCTACTCCCAGAGATTGACTCGGATGATGATGATAGTGGAGACGCTGGGGACGATATGCCTGCTCCACCGAGAGGCACTGTGTCTGATGTTATACCCCCAGTGTCTGCCCCAGCTGGAGATGTTGCTGAGTCAGCTGGATTTCATCAGGATTTTGTTCTTGGTGCTGGAGGAGGAGGAGGAGTCTGATGAGGAGCCCCTAACGCGAACTGTGGGAAGCAAAGTTGTTCCCACAGAACATGGGCTACGGGTGGTTGGTGAACACCCGAGAGACTCCAGAGAGACTGGATACTGACCCGAGTTATGCACCGGGTTCTGCAGGCAGGGTTGTAGGGGGAGCATCCACCTCCACAGGGACGAGGAGGAAGAGGATGGCTCAGCCCCATGGTCTGAAGAAGAAGAAGCGTCGGTTGACCTTCGTTACTACCATAGCCTCTACTTCCCACCACAGCCACCACTACCACCTCCACAGCTATACCATCCACCACCACAGCCACCACATCCACCACAGCTACCACAGCCACCACCATACCTACCACCACAGTACAGATCCCATCCACCACCATACCATTTACACCCACATCACCTCCACCATTTACCGACCCATCTTCACTACAGCCACCACCACCACCACCTCACACCATGCAGGACCGTCAGCCCAGTCCTCACACACTTATGGATCACCTCTACCTCCAATCGGGGTAGAGGAACAGCTGTCAGCGCTCAACCGGATGGTG
This sequence comes from Flaveria ramosissima, assembly GCA_025215565.1. Classification (NCBI taxonomy): domain Eukaryota; kingdom Viridiplantae; phylum Streptophyta; class Magnoliopsida; order Asterales; family Asteraceae; genus Flaveria; species Flaveria ramosissima. Next base: position 10,560,964 of record CM046043.1, on the reverse strand, counting down.
ATGTGATGCGCTTACTAGCTGCAGATGAAGAGAAGGCTGCCCAGATACGCCAGCTTACCGACCTGACTGCTGCACAATCTCACCAGATGGCAGAGCAGGCTCGTGTTATAGAGCAGCAGGCCAGCTGATGGAT
>CM046043.1:10533962-10542404 GCA_025215565.1 Flaveria ramosissima | reverse complement strand
CTGTTGCTGATTGTGATGAGGAGTGATGATGATGATGCTGATGATGATGATGATGATGATGATGATGATGTGATGATGATGATGATGATGATCCTGATGATGATGATGATGATGATGTGCTGAGGATGATGATGATGATGATGATGATGATGTGATGATGATGAGGATGATGATGTGATGATGTGATGATGAGATGATGATGATGATGATGTGATGATGATGATGATGATGATGATGATGATGATGATGATGTGATGATTGATGATGATGATGATGATGATGTGATTGATGATGATGATGATGATTGATGATGATTGATGATGATGTTGATGATGATTGTGATGATGATGATGATGATGATTGATGAGGATGATGATGATGATGCTGATGATGATGATGATGATGATGATGATGATGATGATGGATGATGGATGTGATGATGATGATGATGATGATTGATGATGATGATGATGATTGATGATGATGATGATGATGATGATGTGATGATGATGATGATTGATGATTGATGATGCTGATGATGATGATGATGATGATGATGATGATTGATGATGATGATGATGATGATGATGATGATGATGATGATGATGCTGATGATGATGATGATGATGATGATGATGATGATGATGATTGATGATGATGATGATGGTGATGATGATGATGATGATTGATGATGATGATTGATTTGCGACTGATGATGATGATTGATGATGCTGATGATGATGATGATGATGATGATGTGATGATGATGATGATGATGATGATGATGATGATGATGATGATGATGATGATGATTGAGATGATGTGATGATGATGCTGATTGATGATGATGATGATGATGATGATGATGATGATGATGATGATGAGATGATGATGATGATGATGATGATGATTGATGATGATGATGCTGAATGATGATGATGATGATGTGATGATGATGATGATGTGATGATGATGATGATGATGATGATGATGATGATGATGATGATGATGATTTGATGATGATGATGCGATGATTGATTGATGATGATGATGATGATGATGGATGCTTGATGATGATGATGATGATTGATGATGATGATGATGATGATGATGATGATGATGATGATGATGATGATGATGATGATGTATGATGATGATGATGATTGATGATGATGATGATTTGATGATGCTGATGATGATGTGATGATGATGATTGATGATGATGATGATGATGATGCGATGATTGATGATGATGATGATGATGATGATGATGTGATGATGATGATGATGATGATGATGATGATGATGATGATGATGAGGATGATGATTGGATGATGATGATGATGTTGATTGATGAGATGATGATGATGATGATGATGGATGAATGATGATGATGATGATGAGATGATGATGATGATGATGATTGATGATGATGATGTGATTGATGCTGATGATGATGATGATGATGATGATGATGATGATGATGATGATGATGATGATGATGATGATGGATGATGATTGATGATGATGATGATGATGATGATGATGATGATGATGATGATGATGATGATGATGATGATGATGATGATTGATGTGATGATGATGATGATGATGATGATGATGATGATGATGATGATGATGATGATGATGATGATGATGATGATGATGATGATGATTGATGATGATGATGATGATGATGATGATGATGATGATGATGCGATGATGATGATGATGATGATGATGATGATGATGATGATGATGATGATTGATGATGATGATGATGATGATGATGATGATGATGATGATGATGATGATGATGATGATGATGATGATGATGATGATGATGATGATGATGATGATGATGATGATGATGATGATGATGATGATGATGATGATGATGATGATGATGATGATGATGATGATGATGATTGATGATGATGATGATGATGATGATGTGATGTGATGATGATGATGATGATGATGATGATGATGATGATGATGATGATGATGATGATGATGATGATGATGATGATGATGATGATGATGATGATGATGATGATGATGATGATGATGATGATGATGATGATTGATGATTGATGATGATGATGATGATGATGATGATGATGATGATGATGATGAGATGATGATGATGATGATGATGATGATGATGATGATGATGATGATGATGATGATGATTGATGATGATGATGATTGATGATGATGATGATGATGATTGATGATGATGATGATGGATGATGATGATGATGATGATGATGATGATGATGATGATGATGATGATGATGATGATGATGATGATGATGATGATGATGATGATGTGATGATGATGATGATGATGATGATGATGATGATGATGATGATGATGATGAGATGATGATGATGATGATGATGATGATGATTGATGATGATGATGATGATGATGATGATGATGATGATGATGATGATGATGATGATGATGATGATGATGATGATGATGATGAGATGATGATGATGGATGATGATGATGATGATGATGATGATGATGATGATGATGATGATGATGATGATGATGATGATGATGATGATGATGATGATGATGATGATGATGATGATGATGGATGATGATGATGATTGATGTGATGATGATGATTTGATGATGATGATGATGATGATGATGATGATGATGATGATGATGATGATGGATGATGATGATGATGATGATGATTGATGATGATGAGATGATGATGATGATGATGATGATGATGATGATGATGGCTTGATGATGATGATGATGATGATGATTGATGATGATGTGATGATGATGATGATGATGATGATTGATGGATGATGATGATGATGATGAGATGATGATGATGATGCTGATGATGATGATGATGATGATGATGATGATGATTGATGTGATGATGATGATGATGATGATGATGATGATGATGATGATGATGATGATGATGATGATGTGATATGATGATGATGATGATGAGTGATGATGAGATGATGATGATGATGATGATGATGATGATGAGATGATGATGATGATGATGATGATGATGATGATGATGATGATTGATGATGATGATGATGATGATGATGATGATGATGATGATGATGATGATGATGATGATTGATGATGATGATGATGATGATGATGATGATGATGATGATGATGATGATGATGATGTGATGGATGATTGATTGATGATGATGATGATGATGATGATGATGATGATGATGATGATGATGATGATGATGATGATGATGATGATGATGATGATGATGATTGATGATGATGATGATGATGATGATGATGATGATGATGATGATGATGATGATGATATGATGATGATGATGATGATGATGATGATGATGATGATGATGATGATGATGATGTGATTTGATGATGATGATGATGATGATGATGGATGATGATTGATGATGATGATTTGATGATGATGATGATGATGATGATGATGATGATGATGATGATGATGATGATGATGATGATGATGATGATTGATGATGATGATGATGATGATGATGATGATGATGATGATGATGATGATGATTGATGATGATGATGATTGATGATGATTGATGATGATTGATGATGATGATGATGATGATGATGATGATGATGATGATGGTGATGATGATGATGATGATGATTGATGATGATGATGATGATGATGATGATGATGATGATGATGATGATGATGATGATGATGATGATGATGATGATGATGATGATGATGATGATGATGATGATGATGATTGATGATGATGATGATGATTGATGATGATGATGATGATGATGATGATGATGATGATGATGATGATGATGATGATGATGATGATGATGATGATGATGATGATGATGATGATGATGATGATGATGATGATGATGATGATGATGATGATGATTGATGATGATGATGATGATGATGATGATGATGATGATGATGATGATGATGATGATGATGATGATGATGATGATTGATGATGATGATGATGATGATGATGATGATGATGATGATGATGATGATGATGATGATGATGATGATGATGATGATGATGATGATGATGATGATGATGATGATGATGATGATGATGATGATGATGATGATGATGATGATGATGATGATGATGATGATGATGATGATGATTTGATGATGATGATGATGATGATGATGATGATTGATGATGATGATGATGATGATGATGATGATGATGATGATGATGATGATGATGATGATGATGATGTGATGATGATGATGATGATGATGATGATGATGATGATGATGATGATGATGATGATGATGATGATGATGATTGATGATGATGATGATGATGATGATGATGATGATGATGATGATGATGATGATGATGATGATGATGATGATGATGATGATGATTTGATGATGATGATGATGATGATGATGATGATTGATGATGATGATGATGATGATGATGATGATGATGATGATGATGATGATGATGATGATGATGAGATGATGATGATTGATGATGATGATTGATGATGATGATGATGATTTGATTGATGATGATGATGATTGATGATGATGATGATGATGATGATGATGATTGATGATGATGATGATGATGATGATGATGATGATGATGATGATGATGATGATGATTGATGATGATGATGATGATGATGATGATGATGATGATGATGATGATGATGATGATGATGATGATGATGATGATGATGATTGATGATGATGATGATGATGATGATGATGATGATGATGATGATGATGATGATGATGATGATGATGATGATGATGGATGATGATGATGATGATGATGATGATGATGATGATGATGATGATTGATGATGATGATGGATGATGATGATGATGTGATGATGATGATGTGATGATGATGATGATGATGATGATGATGATGATGATGATGATGATGATGATGATGATGATGATGATGATGATGATGATGATGATGATGATGATGATGATGATGATGATGATGATGATGATGATGATGATGATGATGATGATGATGATGATTGATGATGATGATGATGATGATGATGATGATGATGATGATGATGATGATGATGATGATGATGATGATGATGATGATGATGATGATGATGATTGATGATGATGATGATGATGATGATGATGATGATGATGATGATTGATGATGATGATGATGATGATGATGATGATGATTTGATGATGATGATGATGATGATGATGATGATGATGATGATGATGATGATGATGATGATGATGATGATGATGATGATGATGATGATGATGATGATGATGATGATGATGATGATGATGATGATGATGATGATGATGATGATGATGATGATGATGATGATGATGATGATGATGATGATGATGATGATGATGATGATGATGATGATGATGATGATGATGATGATGATGATGATGATGATGATGATGATGATGATGATGATGATGATGATGATGATGATGATGATGATGATGATGATGATGATGAATGATGATGATGATGATGATGATGATGATGATGATGATGATGATGATGATGATGATGATGATGATGATTGATGATGATGATGATGATGATGATGATGATGATGATGGATGATGATGATGATGATGATGATGATTGATGATGATGTGATGATGATGATGATGATGATGATGATGATGATGATGATGATGATGATGATGATTGATGAGATGATGATGATGATGATGATGATGATGATGATGATGATGATGATGATGATGATGATGATGATGATGATGATGATGATGATGATGATGATGATGATGATGATGATGATTGATGATGATGATGATGATGATGATGATGATGATGATGATGATGATGATGATGATGATGATGATGATGATGATGATGATGATGATGATGATGATGATGATGATGGATGATGATGATGATGATGATGATGATGATGATGATGATGATGATGATGATGATGATGATGATGATGATGATGATGATGATGATGATGATGATGATGATGATGATTGATGATGATGATGATGATGATGATGATGATGATGATGATGATGATGATGATGATGATGATGATGATGATGATGATGATGATGATGATGATGATGATGATGATGATGATGATGATGATGATGATGATGATGAGATGATGATGATGATGATGATGATGATGATGATGATGATGTGATGATGATGATGATGATGATGATGATGATGATTGATGATGATGATGATGATGATGATGATGATGATGATGATGATGATGATGATGATGATGATGATGATGATGATGATGATGATGATGATGATGATGATGATGATGATTGATGATGATGATGATTGATGATGATGATGATGATGATGATGATGATGATGATGATGATGATGATGATGATGATGATGATGTGATGATGCTGATGATGATGATGATGATGATGATGATGATGATGATGATGATGATGATGATGATGATGATGATGTGATGATGATGATGATGATGATGATGATGATGATGATGGATGATGATGATGATGATGATGATGATGATGATGATTTGATGATGATGATGATGATGATGATGATGATGATGATGATGATGATGATGATGATGATGATGATGATGATGATGATGATTGATGATGATGATGATGATGATGATGATGATGATGATGATGATGATGATGATGATGATGATGAGATGATGATGATGATGATGATGATGATGATGATGATGATGTGATGATGATGATGATGATGATGATGATGATGATGATGATGATGATTGATGATGATGATGATGATGATGATGATGATGATGATGGATGATGATGATGATGATTGATGATGATGATGATGATGATGATGATGATGATGATGATGATGATGATGATGATGATGATGATGATGATGATGATGATGATGATGATGATGATGATGATGATGATGATGATGATGATGATGATGATGTGATGATGATGATGATGATGATGATGATGATGATGATGATGATGATGATTGATGATGATGATGATGATTGATGATGATTGATGATGATGATTGATGATGATGATGATGATGATGATGATGATGATGATGATGATGATTGATGATGATGATGATGATGATGATGATTGATGATGATGATGATGATGATGATGATGATGATGATGATGATGATGATGATGATGATGATGATGATGATGGATGATTTGATGATGATGATGATGATGATGATGATGATGATGATGATGATGATGATGATGATGATGATGTGATGATGATGATGATGATGATGATGTGATGATGATGATGATGATGATGATGATGATTGATGATGATGATGATGATGATGATGATGATGATGATGATGATGATGATGATGATGATGATGATGATGATGATGATGATGATGATGATGATGATGATGATGATGATGATTGATGATGATGATGATGATGATGATGATGATGATGATGATTGATGATGATGATGATGATGATGATGATGATGATGATGATGATGATGATGATGATGATGATGATGATGAATGATGTGATGATGATGATGATGATGATGATGATGATGATGATGATGATGATGATGATGATGATGATGATGATGATGATGATGATGATGATGATGATGATGATGATGATGATGATGATGATGATGATGATGATGATGATGATGATGATGATGTGATGATGATGATGATGATGATGATGATGATGATGATGATGATGATGATGATGATGATGATGATGATGATGATGATGATGATGATGATGATGATGGATGATGATGATGATTGATGATGATGATGATGATGATGATGATGATGATGATGATGATGATGATGATGATGATGATGATGATGAGATGATGATGATGATGATGATGATGATGATGATGATGATGATGATGATGATGATGATGATGATGATGATGATGATGATGATGATGATGATGATGATGATGATGATGATGATGATGATGATGATGATGATGATGATGATGATGATTGATGATGATGATGATGATGATGATGATGATGATGATGATGATGATGATGATGATGATTTGATGATGATGATGATGATGATGATGATGATGATGATGATGATGATGATGATGATGATGATGATGATTGATGATGATGATGATGATGTGATGATGATGATGATGATGATGATGATGATGATGATGATGATGATGATGATGATGATGATGATGATGATGATGATGATGATGATGATGATGATGATGATGATGATGATGATTGATGATGATGATGATGATGGATGATGATGATGATGATGATGATGATGATGATGATGATATGATGATGATGATGATGATGATGATGATGTGATGATGTGATGATGATGATGATGATGA